>JAZHYW010048098.1:0-21134 GCA_037355805.1 Ixodes ricinus | reverse complement strand
CTTATGATCTGTCAAGGCGAAGAAGCTTCGGCCTTCCACGCAGTGGCGAAACTGCTTGATGGCAAGGTATATTGGCAGCAGCTTACGTCTGAAGGTGCTATATCGCCGTTCTGTCGGAGTCAGCTTCTTCGAAAAGAAGGAAAGTGGTTGCCAGTTGTTTCCGTCTTGTTGTTGTAAAAGAGCTCCAACAGCTCCATCCGAGGTGTCGACCATGATGGAGAAAAGTGCGTCGCTCTTGGGGTGGATGAGAAAGGTGACGTTGGCAATGATATTTTTCACTCTCTCGAAAGCTTGATTGGCAGTTGGCGTCATATAGAGTGGCGCAGCCTTTACTTTGGTGTCCGGCAGAAGGTCGTAGAGGGGCTCGCAGACTTGAGCGCACTGCGGTATAAAGCGTCGGTAAACATAGACGAGTCCGAAACATTTCTGAAGTTTCTTCGCCGTCGGGGGCAGTGGAAAGCTTCGGATGGCTTCGACGTTCTCGGGTAATGGCTGAATTCCACGCCTATCGACGTGGTGGCCAAAAAACTCAAGCTCGTTGACGCTGAATTCACATTTGGTCTGATTGACGACAAGTCCGTATTCTTGAAAGCGCGAGAACAGTTGTCATAGATGTTCGGTGTGTTCTTCCGGGAGTGTTGCTGAATACAAGGATATCGTCTATATACGCGAAAGGAATGACAGACCTCGAAAGACTGTGTAGACGAATCGTTGAAAGGTTTGTGCAGCGTTGCGGAGACCAAAGGGCATTCGCAAGAACTCGTACAATCCAAACGGTGTGATGACAGCCGTCTTGGGGATGTCTGCCGGTTCTATGGGGATCTCTTAGAATGCCTTCACGAGGCCCACCTTGCTGAAACCTTCGTGCCCTGCAGGATGCCACCGAAGTCCTGAATATGAGGCATGGGGTAACGGTCTGTCAGAATACACTTAGCTTAGTGACCGGTGGTCCCCACAGGGGCGCCAATACCCGGTTTCCTCGGGGTCATGTGAAGTGCCGAAGACCAGGGACTCGAAGATGGCCTGATAAAACCAAGTTCATGCATGTGTTGGAATTCGTTCTTGGCTATCTTGAGGCGATCGAAAGCGAGTCGACGTGGTCTGGCGAAAACCGTGGCCCCTTTCGTAACGATGTGATGGGTGACGGCGTGTCGGACGGCTTGATCGGGAAGAGGTGGGCGTAACACGCAGGTAAATTCGTCGGCGATGGTTTGCCAAGGAGAACTCGTTTCTGTTCGTGGAAGAGCAGGTTTAAGAGAAGGGGACTTCGACGCGATATCTTGGACACTCAATTGTGTCTGATAATGCGAAGAGCTAGTCTTTAGACTAGCTCTTCGCATTGACGAGTAGCGGAAAAAGATAGATGCACCCGTAATAGTAAAAAAAGATGATTGCGAGGATATTTTGGCTGCAGCCGACAGTATTCCTGAGCTAGTGAACTGCATATTCTAGAAAGATGAGACAGATGTTTGAATGCACTGTCTGAAGGGTCTCCGATCTCTGAAAGGAAATTAGGAAAGTGAGGTGGCTATGACCAACAAGAAGACACAAAATGGCTTCGTGCACCCTAAGACTAAACTCTTCAAGATATTGCTATGCGCATCGCCGGGAGAGACCGTGCGTGGCCGAGTGATTACCGCGCTTGACTTTCGCGCGGAGGCCCAGGGTTCGATTCCTGGGAGATAGGCGCATTTTATTTATTCTTTCTGTTTAAAGTTGTAGCTAAATTCGAGAACCCTGTTGCTTGTTCCAGGTTTGAATGTTTTAGTCGCCGAACGTTCTACGCTAGTTGTTCCAGAAGCCAACGCGTGTACATATAAGGGGCTCAGCGTGGCGAGCCGCAGTCAGTCTCGCCCCAGAGTTCGATCTTGTTGCTTCGACGCCTGCGACTCTAATCTTTTGTTATTTGGTTTTTTGCCCAAGTGCGCCCCATTAAACATTTAGTTTGCTTCAGTGTTCGTCCCCTCATCAATTGTCTTTCGTGACATTTTGGTGGAGGTGCAGAGTACTGCATTCTATGCCCGTAAAGTGTAGACCCCCCCCCCCCTTCCCCAAAGGCACCCCGGCCAAGTGAGGTAATCAGCCCCGGAAGGCTACTCTTCGCCGAAGACGCCGAAGCCCGAACAAGCCGTCGTACATAGAGGTCAGTCCCCCGAATATGTTCTCTTGCCCGAGAACCGGAAGAAGATCCCTACCGTCGGCGTCCTGCCCGTCACTCCGCGGACACCTGCTCTCTTTCTCGGCAAGAACGATGAGGACGTCAAAGACTGGATCAACCAGTACGAATGTATGGCCCGCCGCAACGGGTGGAGTGACGAGCAGTGCCTGCAAAACCTCTTTGTGTCGCTTGAAGGAACTGCAAGGCGCTGGTTCGAAAACCACGAAGCCTCCTTCACTTCTTGGGACCTTTGCAAGAATGAGCTGACGCGTACCTTCGCCAGAAGGCGGAAGAGACAGGACCGAAGATCTGCTGCAGTTGTGGAGTCAGGGCCTCAATGAGAACGTCACAAGCTTCGTAGAAGACAACCCCCGCCTGAGCTCCCGCGCCGACCCTCAGGCCAACGAGGAAAAGAAGCTTCGTATTCGGATGCGCAGAGTGAAGGACGACATCTTCGGTGGACTCGTAGGCCACCCACCAAAAACCGTTCAGGGATTTGTCACCGAGGGGGCGAAAATGGCAATGGCAAGCCACTACCAGCGGCACCCCGGCGTAGTTGCCCCCTCGCTATCGGGATTGGACCACGGCTTTAGCATGACTGGAATTCGGGATTTTATTCGCGACGTCGTTCGCGAAGAGCTAAAGAAGCTGCTGCAGACTGCTGGACGACCGGCCTCACTGTCACTCGGCGAGGTTGTACGAGAGGAGGTTCACCGAGCCTTACAACCAGAAGTTCCGACCAACACGACGACGCCAGAGGAACCGACGTTGAGCTACGCCGCCATGGCCCGTAGACCGCCGCAAGCTCACCGCCAGGCCACGGTGCCAACCCGACGAGACCCCCCGATGCCGCAGTATCCTGGACGCCAGGAAGGGCAAGCCCAATACGTCCGCCCGGAGCGACCCTTGCCGAGGAAGACCGACGTGTGAAGAACGGCGGATCGACTCCCGTTGCGCCTCTACTGCGAGGAAGCCGACCATATCTACCGCCGTTGCCCCTACCGGCAAAATAGGCTGCGCGGCTTCACTTTTCGAAAATATAATATGATAATAATAATTTTATCAATTAGAGGCATAGCAATGTTACTCTGCCTTTATATATAAATTTATCCGCTTTAATATCTCCACGTGGGAGGAATTGTTTCACGAGATGTTCACAAAGGGCAATATAAATATGTGATTGTAAACTTTAAAAAAGAATGCCACAAACTTCAATCATTACTAAAATAAAGTAAATATTGAAAAATGTCACACATATATCCACAAACCTAAGATTGTTGTCGAGGGGTCTTAACCTAAAATCTTAAAGCGCCATAGGCCAAAGAGGACGTGTGATCGATGGCTTTCGGAAGCCGCGAAAAATTGAAACCGGCGGGTTGCTTGCCCGCTGGAACATGTTCCGCCATCTAGGAGAGGGGCGAAGAACTACGCAGTTCCGCTTTCGACATGGTTTCGATTATTCTCACAAGATGGCAAAATATCAGGAACGAATTTTTGACACTGGAAGATCTTTTCTTGCGTTTGTGTTGTCTTGATTAGGGCTTTTTAATACTGTGTTGATACTTTAATAATTTATACCCCTGCACGACGACCGATCCCTCTCGTCTATTTTATAGCACAGCATAAGGACCTCGCTGAAGCCCCCACTTCGTGATTTCTGTAGAACTTCATTGTCGCAAAAATTCTGACATCCACGGGCTAAGAGCACTTGTCTAAAGAAAGCGACCTGTAGTATCTTTGGAGCAAGAGAAGGCTTCTGTTTGTAAGCAGTAAAATAAAATATACGAAAGTTCACACGACAAAAGGCATTTATTATAAAAGTAGTATCAAGAAAACTGCATAAGGCGTTTGAGACTACGACAATAAAAATGCATAAACGACCCATCCTTAGCATTATGTACAGTCGGGGACAAAGTCCCCAGGACGCGCGAGCTGCGACTGAAAACGCATCGCTCTGCCATCTGCCGGCGGGTCGACTGGTTTCGAGATCACACAAAAGCGCATGCGCGTCCTACTGTGCATGCAAACATGTGTGTTTTCCCGCTCTTCTGCGGCGGGTTGCCTAACTCGGAATCGGGCGCGTGGTACCGCCTCGGAGATAGCGCTTACTGACATGGCACCTATAAAGCAAGAAGTCACGGCAGCTCAACAGAGCGATAAAACCAACTGGTTATAAAGCAAGGTGCTCTGACAAGGCCAAATGTGGCGCAATGCCGTAGGCGGTATCTCCAGTTTCGGAATGTGTAGCAAACGCTCGTCAGCCGCAAGCGCTATCTCCGAGGCGGTACCACGCGCCCGATTCCGAGTTAGGCACCCCGGCGCAGAAAAGCGGGAAAACGCACATGTTTGCAGGCACAGTAGGACGCGCATGCGCTTTTGTGTGATCTCGAAACCAGGCGACCCGCCGGCAGATGGCAGACCGATGCGTTTCAGTCGCAGCTCGCGCGTCCTGGGGACTTTTGTCCCCGACTGTACATCCTTAATATGTAGAAACATGGATGGCTTAAGTTTTATTTAGTTGACTAGAAATACACGTGCGGCTTTTGGTTGTTCACTACTACACTAGCTTGGTTGGTGATTTGTAAATTGAATGTAGCAGTCATAAATATAACGAGATAACACGAATTTTAGAAATTTAAATTCCCTCGTTGTTTTTGGCCCTGGGAATTTCGTATTTGGTCTATTTATTTGATTTAAAAAAATTTATGTGCCAGATCATACACCTCTAACACCTCACTCTTCTGTCTTTTATTTAAATTAAGGTCTGGCAAGAAAATACCTCCTTTGTAAAAATATGAGCTTGTTCACTCAAAAATTCAAAACAGGACATGTAAAAAAATGTTATAGCATTCAAGCGGTACTATTATTATGTTTGCTTAATGTACAAACTGATTCCATATATTCACCAATAATATAAATACATTTGTACTACAAAATAGCCTCTCCGTAGCACATATTCATCCGACTTCATTGGAGTTATTTGTGAACCAAATTAAATCAGACTTTTATTCGGTGCAGATTTACTTATTGTCCCTTGAAAGTAGATAGGTATTCCTTTTTCACATTCTGAAGATAAATTACCTTTTAAAGTGGGCTAACTTTATTACATGTTTTTAGTGTGCCTTAAATCAAAATTCAATGCTTAAAAAGTGTATGATAGGCAAGCGAGTAATGTGTTTATTTTTAAATTATTAAGTGTTTGTGTAGATATGTTCACCAGGCACACGGTGACTCTTCTAGAGGTTGCAGCTCAGCTAGTTGGTTCATACTCTTGGGGGAGTCAGCAGAATACAACTAAACACACAAATAGACATCCACTGGATAATCAACTATATTGAAACCTTCTTCTGTTTTCACTATTATTAGTATTTACAACCCGGATCAAAGCCCTCTTCTCTTTTAATTGCAAACTAAATTAGAGCCTTTTTCGTCTACTTCTATACTTTTTTTAATCGCCGAGCCGCTTTGTGCCCTTTTTAACTCGCGCGGAAACTGATTTTCTCGCTGGTGCAGCGCCAGGGAACGACCACTGACACGTTCATTTTCCTTTTCGACGATGGCAAATGCCTCAAGGATTTCACGCGCAGCTTTTCTTTGTTTTTCTCAAAAGTTTTATGTTTTGCAAACTTGTATTGCACCGGCATTGCCGACAATGGACTGGTAGACGTCCCCCTGCTGATATGTCCCTTAATGAAGCAGCATGTTCCCTTGTCCGGTCGTTGATGCAAGGACCTGTTTAGCCTATATATCATCTACCGCAGGATAATAGTGTGACGTTGCAAGCCGTCACAACACCTGAGTGTGTATGTGTTATAGAGGGTCGTTTCAAATTAGGAGACCTTGTGAATATGAACAAGTTTTACTTTGAGAGTTAGAATAAAATTAGGAAATCGGGAAGAAAACGTAGGAAAGATAAGAAAGTAAACTGGCATAAATGAAGAAGAAAAATTATCTGCACGAAGCAAGAGTAAATGTCATAGTCCGTAGATATCCAGAGTTCAACGTAGGTGACTCAGTCAGTGTTCGTCTGCATCACTCACAGTCAGCCGTCTTCCTTCTGTCTTTGCTCGTCGTGGTGAAGAATGGAGATCAACGTCGATCGGAACCCCTTTGCCAAGTCCCAGGGTCGATGACGGCGTCCGTTCAGACTTCCGAAGGTCGGCTTCCACCGCCTGCCCAACCGGCCTCTTTTTCGCTCTGCTTCTTCCTTTTCTTCTCTCCCCACAGTCCGCCCCATTCTCGCGCACCACACACGCTCAATCTAAAAAAAAAAAAATTCCTTCAAGAAAATTTTTAAAATTGCATTCACTGTTCCGGAAACAAGAATCCCCCTTGGTACTTTCAACTAACCGCCTAAATATTATTAAGTTCTGTAGGAAACCAACTTTCACACTAAGAATTCAACACTATGTTGCGCCCTAAAACAACCCCAGGTAACTATCTGTCAGTATAAGAGAAGTCTGTTCACACTGGTCCCCGACTGCGGAGGGCATAAGAATGGGACATTCCAGAAGGTTCTGGGGGTGCCATTGGCAACTCTTCTATACGTTCAACCGAAGACATTGGGGGCATTGTCTGCTGCGCATTTGTCGCCATTCTCCCGGTCACCTCGAACTCTTCGAAAATCCCCGGTGCGATCAGCTCTCTATCTGGGTACCCGACCGTTGTCCCTTCGTTTCCGGCAGGTCCCCGTGGCGCCAAATTGTGAGTTAAGGATGATAAAGCGTATCGCTCGTCTTGAGCGCGGTTGTGGTGGTTGTCTGCTAACTCCGGGGTTCGCGTTTCGCCTGCCGTCGTTTTCTCATCCTGTTCACGCGGAGCACTTTCCGCTCCCCAGTGCGGGCATTCTTGACACGATACGTAACATCAGATAGCTTTTCAATCACGTGGTGCGAGCCTTCCCACTGCTGCCACCACTTGTGACGTTGCAAGCCGTCACAACACCTGAGTGTGTATGTGTTATAGAGGGTCGTTTCAAATTAGGAGACCTTGTGAATATGAACAAGTTTTACTTTGAGAGTTAGAATAAAATTAGGAAATCGGGAAGAAAACGTAGGAAAGATAAGAAAGTAAACTGGCGTAAATGAAGAAGAAAAATTGTCTGCACGAAGCAGGAGTAAATGTCATGGTCCGTAGATACCCCGAGTTCAACGTAGGTGACTCAGTCAGTGTTCGTCTGCATCACTCACAGTCAGCCGTCTTCCTTCTGTCTTTGCTCGTCGTGGTGAAGAATGGAGATCAACGTCGATCGGAACCCCTTTGCCAAGTCCCAGGGTCGATGACGGCGTCCGTTCAGACTTCCGAAGGTCGGCTTCCACCGCCTGCCCAACCGGCCTCTTTTCGCTCTGCTTCTTCCTTTTCTTCTCTCCCCACAGTCCGCCCATTCTCGCGCACCACAATAGGATGCTATAAATAACTCATTTTTCACGCGACAGATACTTTGTCCTGTGAGCAATGCCACACACTTCTGCTCTGTATTCTGCCTCCTGGTTTAACCTACGAGTCTACGACAGAATGAACATGCCCCATTTGTCACGGAACAAGTCATCTGGACGCCTTGCCGTCCTGCAATCTCCTTCAATCTGTGAGTGATGCCATGAAAATAAGGCGCTATCACTGTAGGCTTTCGTGTCTTTTTTTTTTGTTTGGCTATTTTCTCCTGTGTTCCTCTCTATGGTGTTGCACATCTTTTCACACGTGCGTATCAATAATGTATTTCGGTTACCAGCATCCTGTAGTCTTCATTCTTTTTTTTTAAAGCTTCACCTAACTTGATGATGGAAACATAGTTTTTGGGGCAGACGTAAGTGCTATAGTGGCCGCACCTCATTTTACACTTATTGAATGTCCAGAGTCAAAAGGAAGGAATCACTTACAGGATCGAGATTGGTACTTCAATCACACGAGACAAACTGTAAACTTCTTGGCTAAATCCAGGAACCTTATAAACTTGTCTACGGTAAGTTCGTAGGTGAGCATGAGTCTAAAGCAGTTATGTTGGAAACATCTCATAACAATTTCATGGCACGCGCCGGATTGTTCATCCACCTCCGTGTTGCATAAAATCAAGACATTTTTGACAAACCTGAAGATAACTTCGACCTTGGGATGCCGCGAGAAACACATCGGAGAGAACTGGGGACACACGAGATCGGATACACACCGGTTTTTTGTAGAAATTGTTGACCCGTCGGTATTAAGTAGACGCTCAGTAGTTCTAGAAATCGGTCTAAGTTGATTCCAGGGCTGGGCAGTATCGTGATACAAATGTATCGCGGTAGTATTTCAGAAACACTTCCGAGTATTTGTATCTCTGTATCGAGATGCAATTGAAAAATGTATTTGTATCTCAGTAGTGAAATACATTTACAATGTATCGCTTGTATCGCGATATTTTGCCTAACTTAGGTATCTCGTTACAATTGTCTCCGTTTTCGCGATAAATTTAAAAGATAAGAATCTTTGTTTGGTGCCAGTTGCTTCAGAATTTATAATATGAATCCGCTCTGTTACACGATCCAACTCATTCACCAGCATAAAAGAAAAACTGGTTTAAAGAAGGTTACGGGAAAGAATAACAAAATCAGCACCTCTCGCAAGGACTTCCACTCTTTCCGATTTAGCAAAGCGAACGCTGTAAACAAATTAATTGGAGAAAAGTACGGCCCTGTTGTCCAAGCTCCTCACACTATGGGTGACTCAGAAGCATATAAGACGACAATTTGAGATGCGCCTTCACGGCAAGACTGGGTCAATTTCGGGGAGACTGCGTTAAAGACTGCGTACCATGTCAAGCATGCCACGCAGTCTTTAACGTTCTGTAACGATGTGGTACAACGGAGGTGACGTTTTTTTTAGCGGCGTTAATGATAAATAAAAAGTTCGAGGTAAGGGGTACTGCATAAAATGGCGCGAAAAGAGGAGCACAAGCATAAATTACCATTCGGATTCGCCACAAACTACACCCTCACCACAAACTACAGCCTCACGACGCGGCACCGTTTCGGAACAAATGTATTTCTATAAGTATCTGTATCTGTATTCCGGAATACTTTTCCGCCGTTTTTGCAGAAGTATTTCAGGGATATCCCGTTGCATAAAAGACAGATGTATCTCAGTATTTGTATTTGGGCTTTAAAATACATGTATCTCAGTATTTGTATTCAAGAATACTTTTTGGAGTGTCTCTGCCCAGCCCTGGAACTTGATTCCTGCCGCATTGTGGTTGTTTAGAGAATGTGTAAGAGGCTTGCATGTGAAATGTAATAAAACAAGTCCTGAATGTCAATGGAAAAACCAGAAATAATTTTAGAGCCCTTTTTTGAGGAAAGGCGATCCGCACTTATTGAATTAGGTACCTGAAAAGATCTTGCATCTGAACCATGGACAAATGGTTTGCCAAAAATATCGACTCATGTGCTAGCCATGTCCCTCTTTCCGATACAATTGTACGAAACGGAATATCAACCTTGTGGGTTTCGGCTTAGCAAAAACACGGAGGTGCTCCTCCTTTGTTCCTTTGATTTTTGCGGCAAGCTTGTCGTAGAGGTTTGTTTCTACTATTTGCAGGATGATTTTCTTCTGTGGATTTTGTTCTCTTATTCATCGGAATGAAGTTATTAGCCACTGCCTGAATCCCAGTTTACTGAATTTGCCAGACTAAAGGACTACAGACCCCTTTTCTTTGTCCAATACTTAAAGGTTAAGCTCTTTGCTCCGCAATTCATGTACTCTAGATCCGTAGCTCATTTTTCTATGTGCCTTACCCCTTAGGGGCGCGTGCTCTTTTTTCATCTGCGGCTTTGGACGAGACGTGTCGTACTAGGGCAACTTGCTCTCAACCCCTTCAAGCCTTTGTGGAATGGCAAACTTCGATCCTTTTTCAAGTACTTGTTTGGTCCGTGTTGAAAGAGTGCCGACACCGATGGTCTGGAAAAGGGACATTCCCGGCTTACTTTAGCTTCCCTAAATGGCTGGAGGTGGTGTTTCCAAACTGGTTGAAACCTCATGGTCCAAATGCTCTCACTCTTTTACATTTGTCGTATTGAGGTGATTAAGAAACACTTCGTGGTTGGGAGATCTCACGTTCAGGAAATATGTATATAGGCGGAATTGGCGCCATGTTTCTGATCTTAGAATCTTTGCAGCCCGCTGGAGGCTCGATTGAGTCAAAAAATTGGTCTGACCTCATCAGAATTACCTTTCGTTTCATGCTGCGTGATAATGATTGTGCTTGGCAAATGTTTGTTTTTACCTGCATGCTAAGGGTATGAAAGTCCAGAAGGTTAAAACGATTGAGGGCGTGCTCAAAGAAATAGAAATAAGTTATACTACTGGTTGGAGCTGAGCTAGTTGGTTCATATTCTTGGGTCATGTATTGAGCTCGAACAATCGTTGGGCACAAGCTGGTCGCGTGGTGACAGGCAGCAAACATGCCGCTTGGAGAGCCTGAGTACCTGCCTCGCCATGTAGCTCATGACTAGGTCAGGGCCCCACTCAAAAACGTCTATACTTTGCCTATCTTGAAGCTGGACCTCATTTGGTGCTACGAGCCATTGCAGCGAAAACAGTGTGACATGTTGTTTATAAGCTCGACGTACCATAGCGTCTATCTTCGATGTCTCATGACCTGCTGTCTACACTGAATTCGCTACGACTGCTTGAAGCATCCGCCGGGGTGAATTTTAAGCTGAGATAGTTTGGAAAAACGTGAGTCCAAAGATAAACAATTCGCTGATTTAATGCTGCATTGAAATGTCAGAGACATTCATGACCGTGCCACTTAATAAATGCACGCTACCTACGAAACTCTGCGCATGCAGAGGAATGAAGATGCCCTCTACATCCACTTGCAGCTGTTTCTCAAGCTTCATGATAGGAAGCACCATATAGCTGCAAGCTCCGACCGGATCTTGCTCTGTCGTATCCGCAGGGCCATAAAAGAGAGGCAATCTGAGATCATCACCAGAGTTTGATGCCCGTGATCATTATGGCAAAATATTTTTGTTCTAAGAATGCATCCTATTTGCCTTTGTCTTAAAGGTACCCCGGCGTTTTCTTTTCATTGTCACCGATTTGCCTCAAAATTGGTTAAGCATATGAATAGACGAGGTAAAATTTTAACTCACTAAATTTTTTATCAAGGTAATTTTTCTTTTCTAAAGTTACAAAATATTAATGAAGGTTGGTCCCCATTTTTTAAATTTATTTGAAAGTATCCAAGGGCAACCGTCAAAAGGGTATGCCAGTGGCAAGCACAAAATCAGTGCTCGAACATGTTCTCAAATGTTCACAAGTAGTTTGGTAGTGGGAATTGAATGCCGTGAAACCTCCTTCCAGCGCTTCGTCAGCATCACAAAACAAATTATATAGGACATGCTCCATTTTTTTAGACTGTGTGCTCATTCAGCAGGTTTGCTCGCCATTGATATCGCGCCACTGTAGAGTGCAGGTTTATTTGATTATTGGTTTTGCCATTGCTTTTGTCAGCAGGTATCCCAATAGTCGTTGTAAATTTAAACATTCTTATAAAAAGCAAATCAGGAAGAATATTTAGTTTGATTAGTTAGCTAAAAGTATTGGTGGAGTACGCCGTTGTGGGTAATATAAATATTGTGTGCCACTGTTTGTGCCAAGTTGGGATCGGCATTTGTGGGGCATTTTGCTCAGACAAGTACGCATTTTTATCGTGTAGCCCACTGGTGTGCTAACTGAAATCTTTCTGACGCCTGCCCTCTGCTGGAACACTCTAACCTTAAGCTCAATGAGTGTCAACTAGAGTTGCATCCCCAATCCACAGTCGCCACTCGTTGAGCATGAAGGTAGAAAACTTTTCCTTTGCAGTACCGTTTTTTATAGTATTTACCTTTTATTGTAAACATTCGAAAAACATTTTTGCGTTTGGGGTGAAAGATAATTAAATGAAGGCGTTTAACCCATCTCGTTACATAGGCCAGACAGGAAGGTGTTTGAATGAACGGTTGCGTGAACATGCTTTATCACTGCGTTCAACAACAGGAGCTCATTTACACATGCACTGCAGAGATGGCCGCTGCATTCCCAACTTTCAAGGCACTACAATCGTTGGGAGAGGTAAAGCAAAAGGTGGCGAGGGAGGTACTGGAGGCTTACATGATAAAGAAGGAATGTCCTGATAAGTGTATCAGTCAACCCTCACTTTTCCTTCACAAAAAGGAAGTGGACTTTATTGACACGTGTGGTGGCCGAGTCATTGATGACTAGGCATATTTGTAGTATTTGTGGCTTTTGCTGGTTTTATCTTTGCTGTTCCTATTTTTTTCAATATAACCAAAAATTCAGTTGATAGTCAGCGCTCGTCCTGTTTGCCTCTCGGTCTTCGTATTCGTCTTTATTGTGCGATTTCTACTACTTTTCAACAGTGCATAACCAACTCGCCTGCATCGGCTACATTGAGTAAGAACTAGCTCTAGCTAGGGAATTTTGTACTGTTGCTGCTGCAAGATGTTTTCGAAACACCAAGTATTTTGTTTTATTGAATTCCTGCTCTAACCTTGTCTATAGCAAACATTTTATATTCTTTTCGATCCTGAAGATAGGCGTCTGGAAATATTTTTTCTAAATATAAGCTAGACAATTCCAGCTCATCAATATTATCACAACGCATTCGGGAGAACCAAATCCCTGTAATGTACGGAGGGAACTCACCGACTGACGTGGCTGACTGTTTGTTTAAATATACATGAAACAGTCGCTTGCTTGTGTCACTTGCTTATGTAATGCTCATTGTCCCAGAGCAGACTGTTTTCTAGATCTACGCTCATTTTCAATAACCTCATTCAGTGATCTCTCTTTCTCGACTGCAGCGATTGATTCTCCAAAGTAATTTGCAGGAACGTAAATGCAACAGGTTTCTTTGAATGCGCGTCTAACTTATATTTCCCTTGCCTTGAATGTGCTGTGTCCATTACCACATCCATAAATGTTGTACGCACGTTCTACCTAAAAGTTTTACTTTGATTTTGATATTTGAGTTTTCCGAGATTAAGTTTGAGCTAATAAAAACCTATACAATGATAATATTTTGAAAGGGTGCTGTGTGGGCATGGAAACAGCACAGGTCGTTCTACTGAATGACAGCGCTGCCCCATTTCTTATGTAACACAAAAAAACTCAGTGGCATACAGTGTCCTTTATGAGAGTTTAAACGGTCAAATTTACAGCCTAGACATTTTTGTTCAAGAACGTTCCCCGCTACAAATGTATTTAGAGATCTGAGTCTCCCACTCATGCATGTGGCAAACATTCATTTTCAAGTGCATTATGGTTTACGGAGCCTAGTGTTTTCAACTGATTTATTGCATTCATGCTGAAACTGGGAGGGGTTATCTGGCTATGAATGACCAGATAAACATTTCTTGAAAAAATAACATTTGAGAACTGCCAAAAGGAATAACATTAAAGTTGTATCTTATGTCCTATTTTATTTGTTTTATCTGTAATTTCCTTTTTATTGCATGTGAGGCATTTAGTTGTTTCATCTCATGTTTATTAACATTCTCATTTCGCAGGTGCGCCCGCAGCACATATCGGAGTTCTGCTGACCTTCCACCCACAAGCCAGGAGCTCCTGAGCAGCAGCAGTGGGAGTTTCGATCTGACAGCTCAAGGGGCACATTTGTTCACTTATAAATTTATAATTATCACTTTTCCAGCGATGATAAGCTTTGCTGCGTTCAACTCTTTAGAAATAAATAACTTCTGCCAATTTACAAAGTAACTGCATTTTGCCACTGCTATTAGTGCTCCACGAGAATCTCCGACAAGAGCTTAATGGTCTGCAAACTGCATGCTTGTTTCACACCACTCGCTGATGTGGAGACTCACTGACATCCAGCGTTTCCATGGAACGCTGTACGTCAGCAAGTTTCTCCCGAACGATGCAGGCGGGGACGGAACAATACAATCATATCGTATTAGGGGCCATTTTACATGGTTATTTTTTTAAGCATTACAGATTTCTTTAAAAATCCGTGAAAGCTACGCTTACACGGTTTTTGGCAGGTGAGGTATGGGGCCATGGGACAGAGTTCAGGGGCCTAATCGTAACGATGATGAGGCTTATTAAGTATAATGTGTTCATTAACTTTTTATTTACTGAAAATAGTCATACGGTTTCAAATATAAACTTGTTAAACATCACCTAAAAACACCAGATCAGCCCTTTATATGAAAATATAAGACAGCGGCATGCATGTTATGGCGTTCTAGGAAAGAAAGCTCAATTTGGACGCGTTTCTAGGGTTCAATTTCTTATGAGAGATCATCTTTGAGCCCGCGATCCAGCTCCGCGGTGGGCTTGACGCGAAGCAACCCCTCGCCTGCGTCGTAGGGCGGAATAAAGTGGGGTCACATGCGTTGCGCGTCCCACCCCTGGAGAGCAGGACCGTGGGCGCAGAGATGCGCTCCGACAAAATATCGAAACCTAGAAACGCGTTCTAAGGGAGAGTTTTTAAAGAGGGTCGTAAAATGCTTCCCCTGAATTATATCCTTCTATAAAAAGTAGATTTAGTGGCTTGCAATGACTCTCAGCAAGTTTGGTATTGAAACCATATAACTATTTTTAGCAAATAAAAAGTAAATGAACATATTTATCTTAATTAGCCGACTGATCGTTACGATTTACCCCTTATGGTATATCCCCTGGCCGTATAACTAACCTGCACAAAGCGCGTAAATTTAACTTTCATGAAATTTTTAAAGCAAATATGTAGAGTATAAAAAACATCCTGTATACCAGCGAAAAGGCGATTCCACCATGTCCGTGCTAGTATCGCCTTTTCGCTGGTAGAGAGTGTTTTATAATACGATAGGCATGTATGCTTCCGTCCCCACCTTTATCTTTCCGTCGTAATCCATTATGCTGGTAGTGGATGTCCTATGAATACAATATGCATATATGGTTCCGCCCACCTCCATCGTTCTGCCTTAATTCACTTTGCTTGTACCGCCTTTTCGCTGGTATAGGATGTCCCATAATACAATATGCTTGTATGTTTTTTTCCATCTTCGTTCCATCATCGATATTTTCCAATAGGGCTGTGCTTGGAAAGAGAACAACAAAGAAACTTGTACTGAAATTAAATAATTTTTGTGCTTGTTTTGATACGGTGTCGTCCTTGTCCTCTCTGTCTCTTTTCTCAAGGTTTTTTAGTTCATTATAAATTTGGCGTTTTGATTATACCGAATCACTAATCCGCGTAGCACAGGAGCACTTTGGCTCTTGCGAAGAATGACTGCAGTGCCTTCCGTTCAATGGCCTCTATCGTTAGATTTGGTGTAGCGACCGGAGATGGACGCTCCCATGCGGTTCCTCTGGCCTGGCTGAAGAACTTTCATTGAAAGATGAAGTAGGTACTGGTGAGGCAAAACTCAAGGAGGCAGCACAGTTCATCAACGCTAAGGCACGCCCTTTCATGCAGGTCTTGTTTCCTCTCAAGGGCATTTCGGGCTATGCTGACGGCCAGGGGGAGCGCAACCCATGTGAAGAGCGAGAAGACGCCGGAGGAGAGCAAGCTTTTGCCTGTTGGGAGTTTTCGTGAAGAAGCAAGCTTCACAAAATGGACGGCGTTGCGCACAGAGGTCATTGTTTTGCTCACTAGAGGGGAAAGAGTGTTTTGAAGGGGAGGTGGATAGTGCTCGAATTAGTGAGGTTGTGATGTCCTCAATAAGCCAAAGAGGAATTTTTTTTTATTTTATGAATCTCGTAAAAACCACGAGCGGAACCATTCCCGCACATAAGCCGCAGCTGATGTTCCTAAGAGCACAAGGTCCGATATAGTTTCGATTGTTTGGCCTATAACAAAACTCGAAAAGGGTCTTGCGACACGAACACAGACGAAACTAAACAATATCCTCTCCAAAAACTTTAAAACCATCCAAAATCGAAGATGAACTGTGCCGCCTTTTTGGGTTTAGCCTCAGCAGCACCTGCTTCAGCTTTTCAGTGAGACTTCTTCCGTCAGGTCAGTGAAACCACAATGAGAGCACCCATCTCGGTCACTACAGAAAATCCGACGATGGAAGCAATTTAATAGAGGGCACTGCATTCATTCCCCACAATACCCAACGGTGTTCTGCGCCACGTGGATAATTGCGTCTGTACCACCAAAGCGTTGGAAGTTAGTGACGTCCTGAAACACCTAAACTTCGTTGAACCTGCCATCCAGTTCACAGTAGAACGCGAAAAACACAATTACAGCTTGCCGTTCCTAAATATGCTTGTCGAGTGACAAGGAGAAGATCGGACGTTAGCAATATGCAGAAAGCCGACGTACACAGAACGCTACCTTCGTTTTCACTCCTACCACTGAGTCACAAAGCCTCGGTGGTTACAACCTTCCTGTCCAGAGATAAGAACATCTGCTCTTCAGAAACAGGAAGAACAAACCAAGAAGGGTAGAGTCATCGCTGACCTAAACAAGAACGGCTACAAACGCAGCTTCATCGGTGGTGTTTCCCGCCGTCAAACTCCTGGTCATTTGCGTTACTTCGCGTTCCTTACATAGATAGAAGCAGCGAAGCTTTGACGTGTACGCGAGCAAAAGAAGGTATTCAGGTGGACCACAAGCCTAGTATTAACGCTGATGCCACGACCCAAAGGCCGCCCTCCTAAAGGAAAAGCACAACGGGTGGTATGCCAAATTCAGTGCTCTGAATGTTCCTCCACCTACATAGGCGAGACAAAGGACCTCCATCAAAGAATTCTGCTATACAAGAATGATGTGCGGCGATTTGGCCGGAAGCGAAGTGCTGTTGCAGAGCACTGTGATGACAACGACCACCATATCGATTTTGAGAAAAACAGAATAATGATCGTTGAAACCAACATCTGCCAAATACTTCTCATAGAATCCGTACTACGCCAGGGAATGTCAAGAGATCGATATGCACTTGACCATCGGCGTATGTCGTCGGACTAGGGCACTTAAAAAAGTGAATGACGCACACGACGTCAACGTAGAAGGAAAAAAAGCTGCTGCTCGGCATGTGCCAATATTCGCACTGATAAAACAAAACAAAATAACTAATATTTCTTTAAAAATGTTTTGGTCCACTATATAATCCGAAACAGACAAAGGAATAAATTAGCTTGACGGATGCCTTTCGGAATTGTTTAGCGATTGACGAGACTTGCGAGCTCCTTCGTACTTTTTTCCTTGAAGATTTCCCTCAAGAGATAATTCCCTTACCCCGTCACACTCCAGATTACTTAAGAAATACCTAAATTTTACAAATGAATATAATGATATATTATTTTCAAACTTACAATCAAAGTCGGATTCTGGTCCTGATTTAATATCATCTAAACTGCTGAAAAGTATTAGTAAAACATATAGTCTACATCTATCCAACATCTTCCAAAAATCCCTTGATTCTGGTGTTGTATCAGCTGATTGGAAAACGCTTATGGTTGTCGCCGTTATTAAAGATGTTTCAAAAGACGATCGCTCTAATTACTTGCCTATTTATTTAACAGCAGTGTCAGGCAAAATGTTGGAACATGTTATCAAAATGTTTAGCTGGGCTTGTTGGTTCATGACTGGAAATGAGCGCCAAAGGAACGGGGACAGGTGAAGGAGTGGACGACAACGCGGGGCGCACTCCCAACAGAAAGTTTATTAGAAAACACACATGCTTAAGCACCTAAAATAAAACCTAGTCACTTCCAGCGTCCCCCTTTTTCTAAATATAGAAGTTCGTTATCTGATAAAGCCACTGAAGGCTACTGCTTGATTTTTTTGTTTACTCTGTCGCCTCAGGATGACTGTGTTTGACAACCTCAGGGTGCACGGGCATCGATCACAATGCACGGCCATATGGCCTGACGACGTCTGTTTTATTGTTGCCGCGTGCTCACTCGCACGATCATTAATGCAGCGGCCTGTTTGCCCTACATACGAGCGCCCACAGGATAATGGTATATCGTAGATGACAGATGTTTTACAATCCACAAACTTGGTTTGCGTTTTTTGTTTTTTTTGCAATCCTCACTAGCCTCTTTTCGGAGCATTTATCCTTCTGCACAAGGCCGAGAGCTTCTTCGGGGCCGAGAAAACAACCGGAACGTTGTAACGCTCCGCAACTTTTTTAAGTTGTGGGAGATAGCGTGAAGGTAAGGAATGATGGCCGGTCTGGTTTTTTGCCGTTTACAGGCGTTTAGGTGAACACCTCTGTATTTCCTTTTCAGGCTGTCCGCTGCGTCAGTCAGAGATTTTCGCGGGAAACCCGCACTTTCTAGACAATCCACCTGTAACAGGAAGCTCCTGCCCAACTAATGATGACAGGATTTGGCCAATGCAGCTCCGAGAAAGGACTGTGCGATACCCCGTTTTATCAGTTTGGAATGTGCGGAGTCGTAGGGGAGTACACCTCTTCTTAGAGCAGGGCTCATAAGCCCAGCAAATGTGGTCTTCTAGAAACATAAGTTTCAAATCTAGAAACTGCAAAGACCCCCCCCCCCCCCCGAGGTTCTTTCATGGTTAAACCTCAACCCATAGAAGCAGGCCGCGAAAACTTCCATGAAATCAACTGCAACCATATCATGAGCACCTTAAAGAGGCACTGACACATCAAAATCATATTTTTTTTTATTATCCGAAACGATTGAAAACGGTGCCGGGACATTACCCTCAAAATTCGAAACTTGGGAATTCAGTATTTGTGAATTAAAAAACAATTTCCAAATGCCGAATTTGAAGTTCCCGCGCGATCCCCGCCAGTGCAGTCAGTCAAATTTTGCGGTCTCCTGCGACTCGACTTTCTCTCGGACCTCCGCTGACCCGATGCGAGGAGGAGGCGAGCTGGCGGGATAGAAGGGAGCCGGCGCGGGAAAAAACCGGTTTCTTCGCCGACTCGCCCATCTGCTCGAGCGCCGCCAAGTTTTCTGAGAGAGGACACAAATCTAGGAAGGGACATCTCACCGAACTCTGATTTTTGGTATTTCAAAACGAGGGGCCGTAGTGCGTTCGCAATTGCGTTAAAAAACATGTTTTACGATTGCCGTTATTAAATGTTATAGAAATGTCGCCTACAAAGCTTCTAAATTTCCTGATTTTTGACGTCATCGATCAAAAGAAGCAAGGAGGTTGGGGCGGGAGATTTAAACGCCAAAAATAAAAAGGCGCGCGCGCGCGCGAAATTTGTTTTCGCGATGCGTTTTTTTTGCGTGTTTATGACTACAACTTGCGTCGTTTTAGACAATAAAAAAATACGACCTTTGGGGTGTCAGTGCCCTTTAAAGACCGGAGACCACTTCGCGCTTTCCACTTTTCCCTCGTTTCCTCCTCTTCCTCCTTCTACCCTTTCCACCATTGCCTGTTTCCTCCTTTCACCCTCTCTACCCCCTCTGTCCTCCAGCCCTGCTCTGCTAAGCCGGTGTTGGCTAAGCCCGCGGCGGCTATGCCATAGACTCCAACGAGAAAAAAAAAAAGGGGGGGGGGGTGGAGTTAACAAAAGAGCCACCCCAACATGATTGACAAGCGACCTTGAGTCCGTGCGTTGCAATGCCCTTGACTACTGCAGGTTTTTAGGCAGCATGCCGTGCACTGGAATTTCTTGGAGATATTTATTTGTGTGACGTCTTTAATATTATTGGTTTTCGTGTTTTTTATCGTTGAAATTTACGAGAGTGCTAGAGTGGCGAATTTTTTTAGTCTTTCCAAACGGCGTCCGTCAATATGGACCGAGCATCAACGTCTCCGCCTTTTGTGTCAAGAAAACGCCTGAGTGACGGTACTGAAAAGGAATACGTTTGCGAGAGGAGTAGCTTTCGTCGCATACTCAATTTGACTTTTCGTTGTGAAGAGGAAATGATCAAATTTAATGATCTGTTGAACAACGCAAAGTGCACATTCAAAGGCGATCCCTTGGCAACCATTATCGCTAGAGCACTGGAGATGGTTCAAGGAAAAGGACACCAGTACCAACAGAAGACCGCGGCAATGGTCGAGAACGAAACAAGTGAAGAAGCATCACTTCTACTGTGCGACAAGCTTGCGGTTTCTAAGATGATGAGCGCTGTTCCAGACCATTCACGGAGATGTCCAGAAGACGTTCAGCTTGTGAAGGTGAGAAGTTTGGGATTTGCTGCTCGTCTCCAGTTGAAGTGTCCCAATCATTCTCTTATTTTGGATACGAGCTCTACAGTCGGACTTCTCCGTGTTGTTGACTGCTCCGTTGCTGTGGCATTCGTGTGCAGCGGGATGCTGAAGGCGCAATTTCAGATGTTTTGCAACTTCAGTGGGCTTCCTTATTCACGTCGCTCACTAGAAAAGCTGAATCCGCAGATTGTAGCAGCAGTAGCCATCCTGGAGATGAGCTCAGTGGCAGAAGCTCAGCAAGCTGAAGCTCGGTCAAGAGAACAGCGGGATGAATCAATGACGTCCATGAACATTGAAACAGACGCCAGGCACGCCTGCAGAAAAACTTCCTACCGCACCGACGTCGTTGCTTTGGGACAAAAAAGTCACAAAGTGGTAGGAATCGTCCATGTCACAAGAAAGAAGAGCCGTCGTCCCAGAAACACGAAGCGGTTGGCACAAAACGGCTGTACGAATATTTCTCCAACAGGAACATATCCGTTGGGGACCATGCTCACGATCCTAACACCACCGTCAACAAAACTATAAGGAAACAAAACGGGACAACCGACTCCAATGATAGATGGCACGCCGCCAAGGCAACCCTAAAAGGAATGAAAATGATAGCGTTCGGCACGAAAAAAATAAAGGGAAGACGTGGCATGCCGAGCTATCCGACAAATGGAAGCTGGTACGCAACCACGCCTACTTCGCAATGTCGGATGGATGGATGGATGGATGAATACGGCTGAGCCCTTTGGATCGGGCGGTAGGTTACGCCACCTAGCCATTTTGTCTTACCATTTAAGCTTAGAATATTTAAATGTGAAAACTATATTCACTCCGCACTGAAAAGAA
>JAZHYW010048096.1:0-20165 GCA_037355805.1 Ixodes ricinus | reverse complement strand
TAAAAAGCACTCGTTTTTATTCCTCGGAACTGGACCCGCAATCATTTCCTTAACTTAGACGTAGTGAACGAGGTAAGCGACATCGCCCATTCGAGTTTCGAACAGCACTGTGTCTTGCTGGCAGTCGACCATCACGTATGCGCAAGTTCCACAGCGAGCTGTGTATCAATCGCTGCTCGCCGGTGCACCGGGGAAGCCTAGACGACCTAGAGGCTCAATCGGTAGCATTTCAGCGACAAAGGCTAACGGCGGCCTCGTCTCAATTGCACAGGGCGAGAAATCTCGCTGATATGGTGTTTCTTGCGCTGGCTAACTGCCGACCGCTGCTTCACTAATCACCGGCTGTTGACTTGGCTTTGTTGATGACTGATCTCGGGCTTTCCTTTTTTAGCTATATATATTAATATTATTGGATGTAGCAGATTGACGGAGGAAGCAGATCTCTCTCTATAAACGGCACGTTGATTCCTAGAACAGTGGTCGCGATTGTGTATGAAGGGAACAGACTTATTGCGGCGGCCGGTGATGTGGGATGAAGCAATGCTCAGCTGTATGTGCTACGATGGGTACAGTGCACTCTAGATGATGTGGAAAAGGGGGGTAGGTGTGCGCTTTTGCTTGGCGACAGAAATGTGGCCAACGCAACGCAAGTCCCGTTTGCACTTTTTTCTTCTCTCTTTTTTTCTTGTGCATAGCGTTGTATAATTGCACACACAAAAAAAATCGTGACTGATGATTAAAATAGCATTGTTCGGTTCTCAGACCTTGTCCTTCCCAAACAATATATGTGTGTCCTACGATTTATTTTTAGCGTTTGTGTAAGCAGTGGAGATAACCACGTGGCATTCGAACAGAGGTCAACATTTCTGCTAACTGCGGTTTTTCTCCCGAGAAGCCGGATTTAAAATGAAAGGCAAGTCTTGGGCGATGATGACTGTCACTGTGCTATTGATGCCTCTCATTGGATGATGGCCATCCAGTTGTGCTGCATCTCGAGAGGCGTGACTTGCCAAATAGTTTGCCAGCACTGGAGATCTGTGAAACATTCTAACAAAGCAACAACAACCGTGAAACATCCCGTGCCAGTGTTTACTCGCAGCAGCATCGGGGTGCCCCTCGCAAACCCGGGAGCGAGGCATCAGTGTGCGTTTGGTTGCAGCTAACAGCATCTGTGGGACTCTGGCACTTTGCTGGTATTCCTAGTGGTCATCAGCCATTGAAGGTTGTTAGAGTCTTCCTAGATTCTCCTAAGATGACATTTGCAAGCGAGGTACAGATCTCTAGAAGTACCGCTGCAGCCCTGAGACGTCGCATGGCATGGGGGACTTGCTCTTGTCATACTGCAGGAAAAAGATCGAGGTACACCTAAGCACTTCCTATGAGTTGTGAATGCGAAAGCATGTACATCATACTTGCTCTGCTGCGTGTTGGCGCACTGACTGGTGCTGACCTGGCACTGACGGACACGCAGCGCCATAAAGTGGCCGGTCGTTGAAACTGACGCGCAGCATCAGTTTCAACGATTGGCTGCCTTATGGTGCCGTGTGTCCGGCGAATGGGAGCTCTGGTCGACGTACGCTAACCAACAGGATCGAAGCGGTGTAAAAGGTGCCGTGGCTAACCGGCGAATGTGAGCTGGCTTGACTTGGAGAAGGATTTAAGAGCCGTTTGGCGTGGTTTCAAAGCTGACGACGTCGGCTTGCTTCATGAAACAGTTTATGCTTTCGCATTAAAAAGAGTCTCCTTAAAGGCCAACGAGCAGCCAGAAAGGAGAAAACTCCCTCAATTCCTCCCTTCCATTCGAGAGAGGAAGAGCAGCTCAGAGACCCCCTCTTGTGGGGAGAGGAGAGAAGAGTGCAACCCGGAATGGAGAAAAGGAAACTGGAAACCGGTTTATTTCCGGCAGACAATGATTCTGCAGGTCGGTCTTTAGGACTGAAGCTTTGGCTGGTTGGTGGAACATATTTCAAACGATGAAAAGTGCGTGCACAGAGAGCGACCATGAAAGAAGAGAGCACGCACAGCGCTGACACGTAGCAGTTGCTAGTCAGTGCTGTGCGTGTGTTCCCTTCTTTCGCGGTCGTCTTTTGCATACACCCGTTCTAATCGTTAGAAAGAAGGGTCATTGGTGGTTTCTTCTAACTTTGGGTCCCTCTCTGGGTTACTCGGCGGCTGTAAGCGATGTATAGAGACGAACTGAGTACCACTGCCCTCTGCCCTTTGCAAGGCCTCGGCTCGTGAGCGTGCCTCTGTTGGGGCTACCCAGGGCCCATGAGTGTTGCATGGAGCGTGAGCCAGCAGTCGACGGGGCCGCGGAGCAGGAGAGCCCAGGGGCGGCGCAGGTGAAGCAGGGGCTCGGACAGCTCACCCTCGAGACACCTGGGGCCAAGGGAGCCCGGAGGGACGCCAAGAACCCTCGGGCGAAGAACAAGGTGAGCCCCCTTGCAACACCCTCTCTTCCACTCTGTGCATGCCCCCAACACCTTCTAGACTACACGGTCGGAGAGCTGGGTTGTTCGCGTCACCTAGCGGAGGCCAGTGCAGGGTACAGATTGGAGAGGAGTGCCGCGCCATCGTTCGGCTGGGACTCCTGTTCGATCGGCGATGACATGCGTTCTAGCCATGCTCATGCGGCGCTCATGTTCGATCTGTACCCCACCATGCCTTCGACAGGTGATGTGGAAAAATAAACTGTCAAGGCCTTATCTCGGAGTGTAGGACTTTTGAATGCACCATAGATAGACACATTCTAGGCCCCGTAGTAGCAATAACCAGTATTGCACACATAACTGGCCGGAAGCTACCGACTGCAGTCGGCCCTTTATTCGTTCTGGCCATACAAATTGCCATCGTCGTGGGTACAAAGGATACAACCGTTACCGTCCGCCCAGAATTCGGCGTTGCTAGGTGCCGTCAAATGAAAGATGTCCGTGGACGTCTACTCGCGGTAGTCAAGCTCTCCCTCTCACTACTGTTTGTCATCGGTCAATCGAGCTCCACCTCCCTCGCGCGAAGTGGCTGCTCTCTGAAATTCTGTCACGGAGAAGCGTGCCACAGCGAGCGAGAAGGCGGTGATCCGAACAACCGGCATCAAACACTGGGGAAAAAGGGTGTGTGCGTCGCATATTGCACATGCTCGACCGAGTTCTTCTATCAGTGCTCGACTTTTCTGCCGTGGGTGCATTCCTCGGTCGCTCTTTGTCCCGTCCCAGGGGAAGCGCCAGCAGCAGCAGCCCGAGGAGCGCAGCCGGCTGTCGCTGAGTGACCCGGGCAGCCTGCGGTGTGCCCCGCCCCTCACCCCGTGCCCCGCCCTCTCGGGCCGGTCCCCCGCGGCAACCGGGTCGTCGCGCATCCCCGTGGCCTCCGGCCCAAGCTCCCCGTCCTCGAGCGTGTGGGTGCCCCGCGACCGGGCCGGCTCAGACCCCGCCGGGAGCCCCTGCTTCCCGAAGGCCTCAGGGCGCAGCACGCCTCGCACAGGTGCCGGCGTCCCGGCGCCAGGTGGGGCAGCACCCTCCCTTTCTCTTCGTTCGTTACCGTAACGTACCGAGCGAGCGCATCTTTTTGTCTCTTTGAAGGGTAAAGGCCAGTTCACACGCTCACGTTTGCTTACGACCGAGTTTGTGCCAACTCCTACAACAAGAAAACAGACTGGCCCTTTGATGCCATCTATGAAGTGACCCACGAACTGCATTTCACTATAGCTAAAATTTTGAGGTATTGGCGAGATCAAGCGTACGTACTACCTACGAGAAATGGTCATTTATAACCTTGTCAAAAGATTTTCGAGCCAACAAAGAAAGAGCGACGCGCAGAGAAATGAAAAGGAAATATACAAGAATCTTGAGCCTCACACCCGTGCGCCAGCATGTCTTCCTGTCCAGACTCTTGTCGTAAGAGATGAAGAGAACTCGGTTGTAAGCAGACACAAGTGCGCGAACCCACCTTAACAACGCGCACTGAACAGTTGTGGGTCAGGCGAAAAACTCGGAACAACTGGAGCAAAAGCCAAGGACTTAAAGAATTGTACTTTTAACCAACGGTATTATTGAGATGAAACCCCTAAAAAACTATTACAACTAAACAAAGGAGCCATATGGGCTCCCGAGACCCGCAGCAGGGAATAGACCGCTTCCAAAAATCCCCGCGTGCAACACTGGCAGGTGTTGCGTTATCAGTAAAATATCTATCTATCTATCTATGGTATCTCTTTGGCCGTGAAGAGGTGTGGCATGGTTTCGGTTTCACTCGCTTCGTTTACGAAGTAGTACATTTCAGCACTGCATGGAAATAAAGTCGGTGCTCGCTCGGATTGCACCCATTCATCTTCGTAAGAGCCACAGTTGAAACACGAGCCTCCAGTGGCCGTAAGGAACTGCCTAGGCTAAATGAGGAGTAGGGGTACGGTTGGCCGCGTTCCAGTACCTTTTTGGAAGCCTGGCTACCAGTCCGGAATGAAGCATGACCCTCCCAGCAAATGAATAATTTAAGAAGCTTGTTTAGGAGAAGGGACAGGATTACCAGACCAGTATACTTCTTTCATATGTGCCTTTGTAGCCCTGTTTTCATGTGGAGAAGCTTTGGTAGGTGAACCGTCCAAAAGAAATACTTGCCCCAGCATTTTATCTGTACTGGTAGGCAACACCTACAGTATTATAAAATTCAGAAAAAGTCACACATTCCAAAATGCAAGCACCGTGTTTGATCGTAACGGGATGTCGGAAAAAGGTTGGCACATCGAAGCCGAAACAGTGGCCAAGGAGTTCCCGAGATGCTTTGCATGGCACCACGCCGCCGCCAGGACCGCTTACATTTTGCGAGAGGTCCGCTGGTTTTCTTCCGCTCGGAAGTGGGCCCTGACGGGGAGTGTCCGTCTCTCGCCTGGTTGCAGGGGGGCTCGGAGAGCGGCTCAAGTCCGTCCGCGTCCGGCGTGCGGCGCAGCCCCTGCAGTCCTTCCAGCACCCTCTCTGAGGGCTCCTTCCCTTCCAGCAGGCGCAGCTCCGGTGAGACCCCCGTGCCCCGGTTTTAATCCTCCGCAGTCATAAAGGCGTCACCACACGAGGGCCAGTTCTCGCATTTTCATTTTGCAACCATTTGTGTCTGCTTACGAGGAGAGAAAACCCCGGCGCCATCTGTCGGGCAGCCCTGGAACACGTGGATCGTAGGTGTTTCCAAGGCTAGCCGATAGACATGGGACCAGTGTGTGTTCTCTCGTCATAAGTGATTGCGAGCGAGTGCAACATGGTCGATCACACTCTAATGCAAATGTGCGAACCTGCAGCCTGAAATCGCACAAGCAAATGGCATTTATCGTTTAATCATAGTGCAGGCGGTGTTCGTTGCACATGCTCGGAGCTAGCTTTTCTTTTGCCCAGAACAAATATCTTGACCCAGAGGAATGCACGAATATGCGCGTTTGACGTGCATTCATCCCCATCGGCATCCTTGGTCTTTGTAAGCTATAATTTGAAGCCATGAACACGTGCTGCGAACGACGACCGGCATAATGTGAATACCGACGGAGTTCCAATTCTAGACAGAAGGCGCCCCACGTGCTAATGGAAACCAAAAATTAGCCTATCATAGCAGTGGCGCAACGCATGAGGCTGCGGAAGGAAGGTGTGAACATACATGCGGCATTTCCGTCCTCCGTAATCATGCGTGGACGTTGATCGAAATGTCACTTTCTCTCTCTCTGCTTTTTTCTCCTTCACGTGCACATACAAACATGCGCAGATTATGAAGGGATAGCTTCTGTTTCGATGCTTGCCACCAGTTTTTGCACACTCCGTTTTATGGAAAGAAATGCTTATTTAACAATTTTGTTAAAAAGTAGACATCATACAAGAGCATGCACCGTCTAGTAGCCGTGAACCCTGAACACACATTTGATGTGGACACTGGGCCCCAGGTAAAAGGAGCACCATTTCTAGAGCTACCTTCGGTATCCTCTAGGGATAAACACAAGCCTCGAAGCCAGTTCAGCATACTCATACTTTTGGGAAAGACAGGGTGGACCCTTTGATGCATTGGCCGTTTGAATGGGCCGCATAAATCACTTTTTTTAACATATTGTGGTGTAATTTAGTGCAGAGGTTCTCTAATTAAAGGGTGCATTTTACGGCAAAGCTGTTAAGGGCTAGTCCCCCCACTATTGTGTCCGCGGACACGCGGCGTGTCGACACAAAACTCCAGACAGCTACCGCCATCTATGAGCACTCGAAGCAGTTCACCGTCACCCTCACTCGCATACAATGAGGAGAGTCTTCCATTGTGTTCTGTGCTGTCTCTCTCCCAACCCTTCTTCCCCAGTGTCCGCGTATCAGTTGCCCTTTGGACTCACGATGGGTCAGCCGCCTGCCGTTCATTTGGAGGAAGAAGAGCAAAAGCGGAGGGAGCGGCGACGTGCGCAGCAGCGCGAATGGCTGCGCAAACAACGCGAAGTCGCTATCGCCTTGAGTTACGCTGCATTGAATGATTACGAATTCCTTGCGACAGAAGAGCAGATCGCTCGCTTGGAATGTCGCCGCGAACAGAAGCCACCATAGTACAGCTTCGCTGGTCTTCCTTCATCACCAGAGTGGAAAGGCTGAAAGTTTACTCAGTAAAATTATGGAAGAATGAGTTCACTTGTGTCAAAAAATGACAAAGAAAAATCATCTGTTTCCCATAGGCTAAGTCTGGTGTGCAGGCTGCTGTGTCATTTATTTTTGTAAATGGAAGAGGATTAAAATGTATGCTTGTTCTATTTCCTTTTTTCTTCCTCTTGTTTTTCTGTGATGTTAAATGCCACAATGACCCACAACGTTTTCTGATAATTTCGCAAAATGAAAGGTTCAGCTGGTCATTCGTTTTCTTAAAAAGGTTTTTGAGTGGTTTCTGAGGTTTTCTATTTATGGACTCTAAGTGTTCTAGAAAAAAAGAAAAAACCAAGATTAGATTGATCTGCACTTGATTTCCCTATTAAAAACAAGATCAAAGATAGTGACACGCCAGTTTTTCTGCGATTCGGCGCAGAAACCAGAGAGCACCATCAGGCTTGCGGCAGCCAATCGTGAGCAATCTCTTCCCACACACAAATTGGACACATTCGGAAATCGGTCCACCATTGGATGGCCTCCTTGCCGCGCAGGAAGCGATCGCCTGTGATCGGCTGTCACACGTCCGACAGTGCCCTCTAGTTTCTGCGCCTAATCACAGAAATCTGGACACGTCACAATCTTGGATACAATTTTTAATAGCAAAATCTGACATGTACCAATGTAATCTCGAGTTTTCCAGAATGCTTAGAGCCTGTAGGTTGAGTTATAACCATAAATAGACAATCTCAGAAGCAAGCCCCTTTAAGCGAGCTCATATTTTTATACTTCTCAATAAAAAAACATACAGCCTTTTCACTCTCATGATGAAGGAAGACCAGCGGAGCTGTACTCGATACACTGCCGCAACGCGCAGCGCGCTCGTTTCCCGCTTCTTCTTGTCCGACACGCCGCCGATTGTGGATACGTCTCCGGCAACCCAGAGCCGGTCGCACACGGCACACGTGACGCCGAACGGGTAATCCATGAACTCCCTCCGGAACATTGCTGTCGCGCCCAAGAACTGTTCAGCCGGCATGGAGTGCAGTCGTCGCCGGGCCTCGCGGTTGCGCTTGGCCTCCGTGGCATGATCGTCGTCCGTGGCGTTGGCGCACTGGCGCCCTTTACGTCGCTGGTTCTGTTCTCGGCGGCGGCTTTCCAGGCGAGCGATGTGCTCTTCTTTGGCAAGAGAATCTGAAGCGCTCGACGCAGTGGAAGTCAAGGCGACAGCGGCTTTGCGGCGGTTACGGACCTATTCGCGCTGCTGCGTACGTCGCCGCTCCTTCCACAGCCAGTCTTCTTTCCCCGAAAAGGCTTGCAACCGACCCATCTTAAGTCCGAACCAAAACTGATAAGAGCATAGGAAACAGTGCTCAAAACAGACGAGGACGAAGAAACACGTGTGACGAGTGCTGCGCTCGTTACGTGTGCTTCTTCTTTGTCGTCGTCTGTTTTTCGCGCTGTTTCCTACGATGAATTCCCACCAACGCGCCGCCCAACTATTCATTCTTCTACGGTAGCTGGAAAGGTGTGCGCTATCTGCAAGCGACTGCGGCAACCATACTGGTTGTGTGCTTGCCGCCGTCGCTTATAGATGGTGGTAGCTGTCCAGAGGCGTTTTTGTCGACAAGTGTTTTGTACCAAACACGATCCTGGGGAACCTAGCCCTTAACAGCTCCGCTGTAATAAGCACCACTTAGAGGCGCCTCTGTAGAAAACTGTAGTGCAATACATTGAAAGACCAATTTATGTGGTCCCGTCAAAGACCCAACACTCCATTGGGCCTGCGTGATGTGTTATTCCCGGTCTTCCTAATCTCGAGAGTTGACAGTGCCTGGCTTTGAAGTGAACGGCAACATTGTCTTTCCAGAGAGCCACCTGACTTCCCCCTCGTTGACCCCGAGGCAGAAGAACAAGGAGCGTCCTAAGGTGAGCTCCGCCTTGTTTTCGTGAAGTCGGCTTTGTGGCGGCGTCTTTGTTCTCTGAAGCGGGCTTTGATTTCTATTCTGCGTGTGATGCCTTGTCGGAAGTGCCATTGTCATTTTTTTTTCCTGTTTCAGTATGAGGCCTACATGCCTTTGTGCGAGGTGCAGCAGGCATTGAAGAAGGGCCAGGTGGTTGAGGTGAGGACATTTCGGAAACTTGCTTTATAGGGTGTGCGCTCCATACTCACGTGTTTGACTTGTGTTCGGTAATACCGCACTATATAGAGAATTTTCGGGGACGAACTGCGTTAATATGTGCATTTCTTTCTCATTATTATTTTGAAGGGGAGACATGATTCTTTCGAGCCGAAAAATCTCTTAAAAACTGTGTTTTGGAAATTGGTAATTTTTAAATTTACAGCTATATCTTTTTTTTTATCTGCCAAGTTCTCTTATTTTTAAGATAAATATTTGAGCTCAGGGGCGGACTTACCAAGAGGCAGAGTAGACAGCTGCCTAGGGCGGCAGAATTCTTGGGTGGCCAATTTGTGGCTGCCCCCAAATTAATTGGCTCTTTTTTTTTTTTTTTTTTAGCTTTGAATTTAGTTACTCACTTACTCTGGAAATTTTAGCTCCAAGTCTAGCTACTTTTGAAAATCGCTGTTAGGGAGAACAGAGCTGTCCATATTGACGAGACCCTACTGCAATGCCGGTACGGGTCCCCCAAGGAAAAATAAAAGATGCTGATGGTGACTTTAGCTGAAACATACCGTAAAATCCCGAGAGATAGCCCACCTAACATTAAGAGCAAATCGCGTGAAAATATGGAGTGAGCTAACTTTCGGTGTACAATCAAGGAAAAGTTAAAAAAACTGCTATTTTTAGGTTGTGTCTTTTCCAAGCTTGTTATGGTGGCGAGGAACAACGAAGCAAAGATGACTACTTCCCAGTCAGCAGCGTTCGCTTATATCTCGCCATAGCTAACTAGCCTCATTTATGCTGAGGCCATCATTGATCCCAACACTACTATTACTAGGAGTGGGCTATCTTTCGGTCTTTAAAATAATGTAGCAAATCAAGCCAAAAATAGGGGTGGGCTATATCTTGGGGGTGGGGCATCTCTCAAGATTTTATGGTGGTTAAGTTACTTTAGAAATTAATTTACGTGCAGCTATGGTTACTCACAGAAAATAAATGTCAGTTTTCGATCTTGAAAGATATTGCGACGCTGTGGCACGCTGCGACGATTTTGATTTGGCACTGTGCTCACGGCAGAGTTTGAAGCATTTGCAACAAGTAGTGCTGATGTGTATTTGTCATCATTATCCTGAGAAGTAATTCTAACCGAACCAGGTTACAAGTTGTAACAAGGTTACAGTTAAAGCTGGTTCGCACACTTGCATTCAGCTGCAACCGACTGCGACACGACCGGTCTTTAAGCCTCTTGCGACTGGCCGCGCAGCACTGTAGCCAGTCGTAAGCACTCGCGAGAAGCTTAAAACCAGTTTTCAAATCTTTCAGGTTCCCAGCGACCAGTCGCAAGTGCGTGAACCAGCTTTTAGAGTTACCAAAATTCCAAATCTAACTCGGGAAGTGCGCGGTTAGTGAAATCGTGACTAGTTGCAGTAACTTAAATTACTTTTAACGGGTTACTTTTCGACTCTGGTAAAGACGCCCCACCGATGAGGCCCCAGCCTTTTGACCGTCGGGGTTCTCGTTCTTCCCGAAACGTGCGAAGCGCCTACAGACGGGCAGTGACTGTGTCCTTTTTCCGTCTCTCTGCAGGGCGTGCTGCGCATCAATCCACGCAACTACGAGGACTCGTTTATCAGTGCGCCGGTAATCCTCGGTAGTCCTGTCTTGCTGGCTCCTTCCCCTCTCCCTCCTCCTCCACCCCCTGTTGCCAGCAGGGCCTGTCCCTGTCAGAGGGGGCGTGGCAGCGCCACCTTCAGCGCCAGAAACGGCAATCGCCACGCGGTCGGTTAGGCCGTCGCATGGAGGAGCAGTTGTAATGAGTCACAGTTTGCACGAGGGCCATAGCATGCATGTTTTGAGAGAGGGCATGCTGGGGTTTAGTCATACACCACCGTGGTTACACTGTGCAGACACTCGTGAGCAGTAGCGTGGTATTCTTTATAGCATTGGACCGAGCTGGAGTAGAAAGACCTCGGTCGCATAGCAGCAAAGGAGACAACTGTGCCTGATGAACTTGAAAAGGAACCTCCCAGAAGTTTGACAGAGGGACTTTGAGGTGTGCCAGCCAACGTTTTGGTTGAAGTCTTCTTTGGGCACCGTGGGATCTAGGACAGCTAGAAGGTTTTTTTAAAGCTCCTACTGGCTTTGATTTCTTCCGCAATTTATTTGTGCATAATAAAAGCAGTCGTCCGTAGGCAAGAATGAAAAGAAAAATAATGGTAGTGCGCTCTGTTAAGTCGAGGGTAAATCAGTTGCTACGCGGGAATCTCGGGCATTTCAGAAATGCTAGGAGACTCCTTCGTTTGTGTTTCAGCTGCAAGTCCATTGCCTTTGGTGGTGCATTAATATTGTGCAATTTTCAGTTGTACATGCACTTACGACGCACCATCGAAGTTAGGTAGGTCATGCTGGAGGAAGAGTAGCCAAATGCAACACTATTTCTCTAAGTCAGTTGCTATGGGTGGAACTATTGCATTCCTTTTGCATGGGATGCATGGAGGTACAGTAGAACTGCATTGACACATTTTTGAGGGGGCCACAGAGCAACCAGGGACGCTTTTGGAGGCTTATAAGTGAGACAAGAAGTAGCTGTCGTGCAGCAATTTATTCTTCAGAGCTACGGGAGAACTACCGTATTTACTCACATATACCGTAGGTCAACTTTCTTTTTTTTACTTTTCTTTGTAATTAAGGGTCAATCTGTAATCGTAATCAAAGAATGCCGACCTTTAAGAGTGAGCGAAATTTCTGAGCCCATCAAACTAACCGAAAGGTTCACCCACATTAGCCGTTGTTCCTGGCACGCCGGGGAAGCGGTGAAGCTCGAAAAACGTACCACGGCAAAACAGTGAAGCATGACATGATACACAATTGCAAACTCCACGCTAACTGTCAGGAAAGAAGTGTTTACGCTCGTACTGGACGAAAAGGTGGAAAGTAAAACTGACCATTCCAAAATCCTGAATCCTCAAGTCTTGACCGGCTTCACCCCTGGTGGCTTCATGTTGCCTTCAGAAGCTTCCTACCTTCATGCATTTTTTGGACTTAACAGAAGGGAAAGCGAACACAACAAACAAGAAATTATTACGCACGCACCCTACAAGAGTTCAACAAGACCAGCCTTCGTGAGAGTAACAGCTGGAAGACCCCTTCAAACAATGTACCATCGAGGTTCTAGCGTAGTAAATGCTGCACTTTTGTATGCGTGAATATAAAGTCAGAATGATGGAATTAACTTATGTAAAGCAGCTAAGCCTTGACTCGCGTCCTGGCAAAAGACCGGGCAGTTATTGAGACCTCGTCACTATTACTACTTACTGCTGTGCGGTTCTGACAATGCAGCTTTAAATAAAATATAACTGAATCTTTTCCCCTCTGTGGTCTAATTTCTCGTGGGAAATGCTTGCACAGAATTACTTTTGTCAGTGCCTGGTTAAAGCAATTTTGTACGACTGATTTCAAATATGATACTTTTATGGTCAGTTGCCTATTCTCCTTTAATAATGTGTGGCATTTTCTCTTTTTGATCAGCTAAATGTTTATACGGCACAAAGCACAGTTGCCACAAGGCATGCACTGACAACACAAAGCTTAAAGAGCGATATTACACCTTTAGCACATGCTATTGCAGCGTGCCTACACTTCATCACATGCAACTTTCAAAGCCTTTCTTCAGCAAACACCATGACCACATCACTCGGAAAACACCACGACCAATGGCACGAAAGCGGCCACTGGCTCCGATTTGCCGCTGCAATTAGTTGCCTCTGTACATGGGTAGGGATGCTGAAGAAGAAAGATGAAAACGCTCGAGTCATAACAAAACCCGTGGTGTAAGGGGAAACTCGGTTGCATTTATTTTATTTTTATTTTTTTATTTCGGCTTTGGGGTGGAGAGAGGAGGAAGGAATGTCGCCAGTTTGAGAAAATTTTCTTTTCTTGTTTCCTTGGCTCTCTCTCTCGCATTGGCATTTCCATGCTGCTCTTTTTTGTTTGTTTTGTTCCCACTGGATCCTATCTGTGCACCACTGTACTAATGTTCAACCCTTTCTAACTTGAAGCCTAAAGCCCTTGAGCTATGATTTCTTGGCACCACGTCACTGGGCTCTGCATGCGTTAGGTAGACCCCATGTTGGCCCTTTGGTCTTGCATGTCATCTTTGGTTTGTTTGGTTGAAAGCATGGATTGCTATGTTTGGCATGTTTGAAATAGGCTTTGGTTGTAGTAGGAAGAACTATATTAGATATCTATCCTGGCCCTTTTTTTTCCGGGACACGGGGCAGTTTTTATGGTTGTTTTTCTACTCTTGTCTTGCTAGCAAACCAGAGTCAAATTACTCATACCATGGACAAGAAACTGTGGTCACTGACAGGATAAGCGGGTGGTTTTTCACTTGTCCAACCTCCAGCACAAGTGCTTCGAGTGTGTATGTGCATCCAGAGTGCAGCAAAAGGCACACATGCTGCAGGTTGGACATACGAAAGAGATGCCCGGCACCTTTTGTCCTCTCGGAAACTATGGTTTGTTGTGCTCAGGCACGCATGCTTAACTCCCAGTCTACTGAGGTAACGTTAGAATGGATGCTACATTATTTTGAGGCAACATCAGACAGATGTACTGCACAAGGTGAGGTGCCTGGATTAGCAAATTTAGGTGAGTTTAGACAGAGAGAATCTACCAACCTCGGGCCTTGCTGGCAACAGGGCGGTGCGTCTCTTAGTGACTGCACGAGTATCAATCTCCCTGTTCAATCAGTTGACCAGTAAAAGGGAGCTACGTTTCCGTGTGTGCTTGTTTGTGGTAGCTTGCTGGTGCATTGGAACGGCAAAAGAGTACAGCAGTACCCAGTTTAGATTAGACTTGAATATACTTGCCAAATCATGTCTTGTACTGACCAACGGAAATATGTGCCTGCCTTGGCCGTGCATGGTGGGATTAACAGCATGGCTGGGTATATTAAGGTTACACATACCGCAGCCACATTTGGCAGATAAGGTGTTTTTCAACCGAAGCCGTAAAAGTGGTATTTCCGTAGAAGTGGTTTTGTGTTCAACCTTCTGAGCAGGCAGTTTCAGGATTGCATAGAAGTGGAGCTAGTTATTTTTTAGTGTTCTGCATGCGGGTTGGACAAGGCCTAGCTTTTAGGTAGTGGTAACAGTTTACCAGAAGTGTGATCTGTTTCAAGTAATGCATGGGGCATGGCCTTTGGGGAACTGGGTATGGTAGTAATTGTCCACGTCGACCTAAGAATAACTTTAGGGTCTGTAGTCTGTTGCAACATAAGATCTGCAGTAGAAGCTCTGTCTTCATTGCGAGCTTTGTGTCTTCTGTGACACGGCAACATATGTGCAGCCAGACATGACGCAATGCAATAAGTGCATTCCAGACATGAAACTTCTCTTGTATATCTTGCGTTGCAACAGATTATAGCGTTTGCAGTAGGCAGGTGGTTGAAACTGATTTTGTGGAAAGAGGACTTAAGCTTTCTCTGAGGCATATGCATTGGCTACCGTCAGCCCTAGGAAAAAAGAGTATCATTTGTAAGCCACGTCTAACCAAAGGAAGTTGTACGATAAATTTAGCACACCTTTCGATTTTGATTAATGCTTCATTGCGCATTACTTTTGCAAGGTCGAGATAAGTTGACATATGGGAATACACTAGAACCTCGTTGATATGTTTTTCAAAGAAATGCAGTAAAATAAAATATGATCCAGAGAAACATAATAACCTATAATGCTTTTGGAGGCCATAGATGCGAAAGGAAGCAACTTTCGGGCAGTAATTTATTTTATAGGGACTCTCGTGGCTGTGGAAGATTACTATATTTATTCATATATAGATTGGCATTTTTTTTGTCCTGTTTTTTAGAGTTAGGGGTCTATCTGTGATTGTAACCAAAGGATGTCAATAAGGGTAAGCAACCTTTCCAAACCCATTAAGCTAACCCAGATGCTCACCCACATCAACCGCTGCTCTTAGTGCGCTGGAGCGAAGCTCGACACATGCACAGTGAGCGTGCTGCGTGCAGTTCCTTATCGTTAACTCAACTTTATGTGAAATGAAACTTGCAAAATCAAGTCAACTGAGCACAACAGAAGTGTGTGTCAGAGAAAAAGATGGAAAGATGAAGGGGCAGTTCTGAAAGTCTAAGTCCCTTTTAAACCCGCTCCAAGGTCATGGCCGCCCGGACAAAGTGCACAGTGGAGGCAGAGAGGTGAAGAGAGAGAGAGAGGGCGAGGGCAGCTGTAGCTGACCAGCCCAGTACGTCGCGTCGGGTGGCGGGTTTTGGACATAAGAACCGGAAAGACAAACCCAACAGCCCAGCTCGTTTCTTTAAGACTGATTTCCTTTTGAAGAGTCGGGAATACATTTCAACAAAAATATGTCAAGGAGGTCCTACTGTATTTTGGATCCGGCGTCTAGTTTCCACCTGGTGCATTCGTGGTGTACAAATGGAACTCTTTTGCTGTATTTTCGTGCCCAAGAACTTTGAGCCTAGTGGGTCTTCTCGACCCCGGTGCAGACTGTCCGATAGCTTATTAGGTTGCACCACACCATTTATCGGAAAACTATCTACGTAACAAAGCAGTCCATTGGGTTAGTTGGTTCATAACCTTGAGACATCCAGCACCACAGACATGAGGACACACACGTGGCCTCATGTTCTTTGCAGTGTCCGTCCTTGCATCCTTGAATCTCTATGTTCAAAAAGTAACGATGAAAATTTGACAGGCGCTTAGTTCAGCCAGTAAGTTAAATTTTACATGCGTACCTCGCCTCGAGTTTCTGTCTTGGAAGCAGTCTCATGCTTCAACCAAGTCCTGCTGTTAAATCATGGTGTAATCCGACTGGTACGTCAGTCTCGCCGTTAGGCTGGAGGTTTATAAGTTTATAAGAAGACTGCTCGATTTGTTTTGAGGCCTATTTATTTGCTTTCTTATTAACGCTGAATTATAATGACAGCGAGAATGGGTGCCAGATTGCACATACTGTCGTGTCTCTTTGAAGGCCAGTTCACACATACAGCACGGCACCAAGTCTACGTAAGAACAGCACTGATGCAGCCAGGCACGTAGCCAGGATTTTGTTTCGGGGGGGGGGGGGGCTTGCTTGCTTATGACAAAATGCTGTATGAGGGGAAGGGAGAGAGGGTCCCAGCAAAATGGAAGATTTAAAGGGGGGGGGGGGGGGCTGGGGGCTGGGCCCCATGGGCTCCCCCCTGGCCACGTGCCTGGATGCAGCGCTGACTCGAAAGCAACTTGGCACTGATTCTGCGCAGTATATTGGTGTTCTATCACTAATATATGGCAAAGTCGGCACTATTTCCTAGTGCGAACTAATGGCGCCGGGGGTGGCACCGGGCTGTATGTGAGAACAAGCCTTAATATGGACCCCCTCTAATACAAATACCCCACTGATAGGCAAACTTTTCCGGGATGAACCGGGTAAATACACGCATCTTTGTTTCGTTATAATGGACGATTTTTGGTGGAACTGTGGTGCCCATATTAACGGGACGTCGCTGTACCTATTGAAAAGTTTCTCAGAGTCGGGAATTGCTGTTGGGCAATGCCTCATTTGTCACACGACCTGCGGTGTGCGGCAGCATCGTGGAACGTACAAATGAGGCTCGCTCAGGTGGTTACAGACACGTGTGGGAGCAAGGCAGAGCTCATGAACGGGTCGCCGGTGCACGTGTGTGGTTGCAGGACAGTCAGATGGACATCTACATTGGGGGACTACATGACCGCAACCGGGCCCTGAACGGGGACCTGGTGGCTGTCGAGCTCAAGCCCCAGCACCAGTGGAAGGTGGGTGTACTTGTCACGCTGTTGCGCGGCACTCACCTTCAACGCTTGCCGACTTCAGCGAAAAGTATGAATATAATGGAAGACTAGGCATGCCTGAAGGCCGTGCATGCCTATAGCAGGTGACGTACGAAGAATCCGGTAAAAGTTCCACCTCCGGCACTTCGTCGTCGCCTCGCGTAGCAGTTTGGCTGCGCGTGCGCCAACGTACCGTTGAAGGTAGAAGGTTCGCCTTTACTGTACTCTTAATCTTAATCCGTCGCTGCCCATTGGAGTTCTAACTGAGGCATCGTTGACACGTCGAAGACAAAATGACAGTTATGCGGAACAAAGGGAGATGTGCCATGATTGTGTAGGAATTCGCGGAATGCTGCCTTGCAACTCCCCACAGTCATTGCAAGGTGCAAATCTGTGCTTTGACACGGGGTTCAGGTGTTGCGATGGGATGTTCGAGTGCGTCGACGATCCCATTGCGGCAAAGCTCGATCGGTCGAACAAATGGGGAGACGGCTCCGCAACGTCGACGCCCGCGCAGTCGGGTGACCGTCGTTTGACGCGGAGGCACGACTCGATTGGCCGCTCGTGTCCAGATCCACTGGGACCGGGTGCACCTATGGGAGCAGCAGTCCGGCCGAAGCCTGCTGGACACGCTGCTACTGGAGGAAGATGGGGAAGAGGGGGACGGAGGAGAGGAACCTGTGGAGGAACCTGCGGGGAGCCTGCGGAGGAGCTGGCCCTCGACTCGGCGGAAGCCCCCAGCTGGGACGGTGCCCGAGCCGGGCTGGCCAGGCCCTCGGACACCATCGAGGTGCTCGGCATTGAGAGGCTGCTGGGACAGGTGAGCCACGGGGAAGCTGCATTACGCCGCCTGGTACCTGTCTTCGACGGGTGTGTTCAATGTCTTGCTCCACCCATGCATAGAGAGTGGTTCCAAAGTGGCAACAAATTACGTTGCAACAACCGGCGCATCGTGCAATCGGACATCACAATCCCAGTAATCGGTCGTAGAAGTTCCGAAAAAAAAGCGCGAGCGAACTCGAGCGTTGCTGTTATCACAGAATCCCAGTTTGTTGCTGCGGAAGCTTTGGTGGACCATCGCGCCGAGAGCAAGCTACTGCCGAACTGGCGGCTGCCTTGTCCACCTCCGCCGATGTGCCACCGCCAGGCTCACGGTCGGCGACAGTGTGGCACTTCCGTTACGTCGTTGAGCAGAAATCAAGGGACCACAGGTTGCGGTAAAGACACCCATTGGAGACACACTCGAGGCACTATCGCGGCACACGCTCCATCGACGTCTCTCGTGGTGGGCCACATCGTGGGTAGAAGCTCATCTTGCTGGGGTCGAGCGTCAATGCCAGCAGCCGTTGCTCAATGCCGGCAAATGCGTGAAAGTTTGTGGGAGAAACAAGAGGAAACCACAATTTTCTAGATTGGTAGGTTTTTCTTGACAACGAAAGTTTTACTATATTTTTTTGGGAATGACATTGAACGATTCGCGCCATATCGAAACTGGTCAGGCACCGAACATCTATGCATAAATATTTTGCGATTGAGGATTAAGGGTTGCGACTTGGCGGGTACAAATTGTTTTGGTGCAGCTCAACGAAACGAGGATTGCCGAGAGTTAATGTTGAGGTGCAAGGTCTCGAAGTCGGCCGATCTCGCCGGATGACGAATCTGAAGGCCGCATTTAATGGCATTGCTGCGCTGCCGGCCGGCAGTGCGTGGTACAAATTAGTTGCACGTTGAACACCAGTTGGAGGTGTGTTCCGCGCACCATAGCCGAGGTATACTCTGTTTCACCGTCTGTTGTACCGTAGCGAAGGGTAGGAGCGCGAGCTCCTACCCTTCGCTACGGTACAACAGACGGTGAAACATTGCATTGCATTGGTAGCTGCCCTTAGTGCACGAGAGCTTGTGCCACCGAGATCTGCCCTAGAGCAAGAAGCTCGCGCCTGTAGCCTTTCCTGCGGTACGTCATAAGATGAAATAGAGTATAGTCCTGATCACTGGAACAGTCTGTCAATGTGTGACACTGCATTTACGGGACCGTAGCCCCAGTGTGCCGAAGTCACTTCAGCTCGTGCGCGCGCCCAGGTGCAAGAATACGTGGACCGTCGTCGCGGGGCGGGCCGGGTGTCGATGCCTTGCTCCCTGGAGGCGTCCCTGGCCCCCCACGCCCTGGTGGAGAGGGACGAGGAGGCCCCCCCAGCCCCCGAAGCGGCGGGGGACCCTTGGGCCATCGGGGACGACGGGGGATCCACTGTCGTCTTCTCTCCGGAAGAACTGCTCGAGGTGTGCTGCACGCCATTCTTCGTTTCGTTTGTTTGTTTACCGCGGCAGCGGTGGTGTCGCCTTGTACGATGGAGCGATACCGAACTAGAAACAGGCCAGTAGATCGAATGGTCGTGCCCATAGTGGGATGTCTCAGATGCTGGGACTGCAGACAGAAATCTGCTTGTTCGATTCCAGTCGAAGCGACGGAAGACGACCGATCGTGCCTGCACGTCTTGTTCCTTCTTCTGAATGAAGTGTAACTGGCATTTGGTTTTGCCGGCATAAACGCCGAGCTATGTGGGAAACAAACTTTAGAACATGGACCCCCACAGTTCGATCTCGTCGATCGATAATAAGTGATCAAGAAATCGCCGAAGCTGAAGCTTAGGACGTCGTGCAAGTAAGGTGCAAAGGATCAGGAGAGGTAGAAGGCAACAGGAAAAGCTTTCACTCATCCTCCCCAATTTCGGTTTGTGTGATGTTTACCCCTCTAAACCCATCAGATTCCTTCAGCACTGGAAATCAGTCGTGAAAAGTAGAGGTGTGCAAATATCAATCTTTTCACTTGGAAGCGAATCTGAATATTAAAATTTGACTGGGTATCAAAGTTAAAAAGTTCTTAAAATCAAAATTTTTACATCTTGTATGTTGAGTTAATTAATCTTTTTTTAGCAAACAAATTTATGGAAAAAAAACAGTTCTATTACACGAGAAAAGTTTCACATACTTTAAATAAGAAAGCAAAAGGCCACGAGAAGACGGGTTCGGTCAAAATTAATGCAACATGGCAAGCAAAGCAATGGCTACCCTATCTATTTGAATATATCTCAATGTTTTCTTTCCCGGCTCTGTCCTTCAAAATAAAAGGTGAAACTATAATCATAGTTAAAGAAGGCTAACCAATGATTGGGGCCAAGCCCCAGACTGAACACCACTAGATACCGCGATGAAACCCATCGACACATCACTCGTGTCCGTAGGCGTCCGCAGAACTTATTTCAAGGGAGAGTATGCAGTTTTAATGCGAAAGCATTAACTGTCTCATGGAGGGAGCTGACGTCATCAGCTTTGAAACTGCGCCAAACGGCTCTTAAATCCTTCTCGCCAGCTCCCAGCTATGAAGCCACACGCAAAGCTAGCCAACGGCACCTTTTACACTTTAATCCCATTGGCCGGCGCACTTCGACAAGGCTCCCAATGGCCGGACAGGCAGCGCCATGGGTGGCAGGTCATTGAAACTGACGCGGCACGTCAGTTTCACCGACCGCCGACATGTTGGCGTGCGCTCGGAGGCTTCTGCTTGTCTCGTCGCCGACGAACATGTTGCCTCCTCCAGCATCCACACCGTCGGCGGTGCTTCTGCTCGTCTGGACAGCGACGAA